>CM042011.1:75398853-75428853 GCA_023525715.1 Cichorium intybus
TTTGTCAATTATCTTGAGAATGAATAAACTTTGATGTTTTATTATTTGTGTCTTGTTCTTGAAAAATATCACAAAGAAAAAAATGTTCTTAAACAAAAACTTGATACTACGATCTCAGATCTCACCTCCATGAGTCTGAAGTATCAAAACTAGAAGATGAAATCAAAAAACAAGTTTTCTTTAACAAAGTCTTTCTTGAAGAGAAAAATGAAGCTATCGTATATTTTGAAAACATCAAAAAGATCAACAAAAATTGGACCACGGACCACCTCTCATGATAGAGTCACAAAAATTGTAAATGGTCAAATTTCTTTTCAAGATGAAAAAGTTATTTGGGATAAATTTCAAGATGCAGTCGACATACATGAACAAACCAAGATGGAACCAAACTTTCCTGATTCTCATCTGATTCAATAGTATCAGACTTATTTCATTAAAGCAACTAAATCAAACAGACAAGATTTAATTGATAAACATTGTGAAACTGATGAATTTGGTAAATCAAACCTCAAGAAAGTAATCTTTTCAACTGATCCATCTACAAAAGCCTCTTTCAAAATACAATGAATTGCAGTTGATGCAGAGATTAATGTGATTGCTAGCTGCCAGTTTGCGATAGATGAGTCTTCAGGAGTTGAGCCACTGAGAAAGGTTTAGCTGACTTTATTGTTATTATTTTCATTTTTTAAGAAGAGGGGAGGGTTTGAGAGAGAGGAACACCCATATGAAACAGATTGTTTTGATTAGGATCGACATGATTTTCTAGCTCTAAGTGATAAACTTTGTTATCAATAAAGAGCAAGAGAACGAGTGGCTCATGTAAGCTTCAACTGATGACAATGGCTCAAGGGTTACGAGTTTACGAGCTGAGAGCCCACTAAGCCATCTACAGGTGAGAAGCAGTACGACTTGGTCACATGCTGAAGCATGCTTCTATAGACAGAATGCGTCAGAAGTTTCATTCTAGATTGTGTAGGATCACCATCAATTTAAGCACAAGACATATTTTTTGTCGTAAAATTTTATTGGGAAAAGAAAGAATCATGGAGTTGTCCACTCAACCGTCTTTTATTAGTTACCTTTTTGACCAGGTTGGAATATTGGACCGTCTTAAAAATTTTAACTCCTTGATAAAAACAGAGTAAGCTTGGGCTATACAAGGATAGAATTATGTGGTACTTCCTACAACAAATCCTTTCCACAACAAGATGGTAATTAAGATTGTGATCGAGTTAAGGTGTGGGGAAGAGATGATGTATTCGAGGGATCATTCTTTACAGCTCGTATTCTTGTAGTGGATCATGGAAGGTGCAAGGTTTGGTATGAAACACTAGTGCAAAGGAATGTTTTTCCTTTAGAATTAGTGGTGCCCAAAAAAAGAATACGACTTTATCCTCCTCAAGTGATTGTAGAGCTGTTGAGGGCGATATTGTGGGCAGTTGGTATCGTGAGGCATGGCGGGTAGGAAGATACATTCTTGTTCTTGGAACATAAAGTAGTTTAATTTTTCATCAAGAGGTTTTTTGAACAGGTTAACCAGTTGATTTTCATAGGAACATAAAGTAGTTTAATTTTTTCTTTCTAAAAAATATCTCTGATTAAATGGTGTCGGATCTCGATATACTTGTTCTTGGAATGTTGAACTAGATTCTATGTTATCTGAATGGCACTCGTGTTGCCACATCAGACTGGAGTTTTAGTGAACAATAGATCTTAGTCCAGCAGTTGATTTTGGATCCAAAAAATTTGAGCCCAACATCGAGCAGTGACAACATATTCCGCTTAACCTATAGAACATGCCACTGAAGTCTGTTTCTTCCAAGACCAACTGATAAGTCTTCCACCAAGTAGCTAACATCCCCTAGATGTGCTTTTTCTATCCAATGTGCAACCTGCATAGTCTAAGTCTATAAAAGTAACAAGATAAAAAGATGAGTCCTTTGGATACCGAAGACCTAGATTAGGATTTTCCTTGAGATAACAAAGTACTCTTTTGACAGCTTGAATATGTGACTCCTTTGGAGCAGCTTGAAATGTTGCATAAAGACTGCTGGCAAACATGGCGTTACGCCGACTAGCAGTCAAATAAGGTAATGAACCATTCATTCATCTTTACACTCAAGGATTTACACCTTTTCCTTCTAGATCAGCCCAAATCTTGATGGAGGTGGACATGGGTGTTTTAGCTAGCTTACAATCCAAAAGAGAGCATTTCTTTAGTAGTTCGAGTAGATACTTATTTTGATGGATAAAAATTTCTTGAGGAGATTGTTTGACTTGTAAATCAAGGAAGAAGTTCATCTTGCCAATCATGCTCGTTTTGAACTTGCTTGACATTATATTTCAAATTCTTCCTAAAACTTTTCATTTGTAGATTTGAAAATGATATCATCAACATAGACTTGAGCAAGAATTAAGTCTGAGTTAGTTTTATTGAAAAAGAGTATGTTGTCAATTTCTCCTATTTTGTATCCATTTTCAACTAAGTAGGCTATGAGTGTATCATTCCATGACTTGGGAGCCTACCTAAGACCATAAACTGCTTTGCGCATGCAATACACATGATCTAGAAAATCATCTAGTTCAAATCCTAAAGTTGTTTGAGAAAAACTTCTTCTTGAAGATCACTATGTAAAATGCAGTTTCAACGACAATCTGAAATACTTTAAAATTAGTGAATGAGGTGTATGCAAGAAAAAGTATGATAACTTCAAGTCGTGCAACTCGAGCGAAAGTTTCAGCATAATCAAGTCCTTCCAGGTGAGTAAACCCTTGAGCAACCAGTCGATCTTTAATTCTGATGACAATCCCATTTTCATCGAGTTTGTTTCGATAAACCCACAGAGTACCAACAATAGTCTTATTTGGAGCAAGAAGAACGAGAGACCAGACTTTATGGGCTTTGAATTCATGCAGTTCATCCTGCATTACTTTAATGGAGTCTGGATCTGTTTGGGTAAATGTTTAGAAATATTTAGTGTTTATTCAGCAATGGGATTGAGGAAACCATGATGAAGTTTACCTGACAGTTCATGAAGAACATTCAACATCAATCACCATTTAAGGGGATAGTCTTAGTGTAAATGACGAAGATGTTGAAGAATTTAGGTGCTTAGGAAGTTCATCAAGACTTGAGGTCCTAACAGGAATTGAGGTGCATACAGATGCTGAGAACCAAACTTCGAGGATCCAAGTTTGGGTTGGGTAACTAATGACCAATACCAATATTCATCAAGGGCCGAAAGTTGTGACATAACTGAAACTTAAACCAAGTACAGAAAATCTTGATAATCCGAAAATTGCACAAGTCAAAAGTTGGTCAAGGCCGAAACTTGATAAGCATCGAAAATCATGCCACCGAGAATTGAATAATTACAAGTCATGCGGTCAAGGTCGGTCGAGCAAAACTAGAAATGAAAAGCAATGCATGGTCGAGTGACATCCGTCTAGGATGCTTTTATGTTACATGCGACCGAGTACCAAAAGGAAAAGATTACGTGCGGTCGAACAAAAGATACATAGAGAAGAAAGGAAGTGCTCGAACAAGTGGAAATACATAATGAAAAGTAGAAAAGGGTCAGTGCATTTTATGAAAGAAGCAAAAGCAAAATAGATAAGGAAAAACAATATCATGCATGTGTGTATGTTTACATGCATGACGTCGAGCATTAAAGGAAAATCTAGAAAAGGTGGTCGTTCGAGTTATATAAAATGAAGAAGGAATTACTCGACCGAGCAAAACAAGAAAGAAAGAGAGGGTACGATCGAGTGAAATGCAAGAAAGAAAATAGAGTTGTGCGGGCCGAGTATTAAAGAGAGAAAATAAAGAAGAGTAAGATCATGTGCGGTCGAGAAAATAAAAACAAGAAAAGAAATGGAAGCATGCATGCGGGCCGAGCATTAAAGAAAGAAAAGAAAGAAACATGCCACCGAGTAAAATATATACTCGACCGAGTAATAACAAACAAAAGTGTTATGCGGTCGAGGTTGAGTCATCGAGAATAGAAAGATACCGAGATTGTGCTAGGCCGAACATTGGAAGCAACTGAAATTTAAATTGCATGAACCGAAAGTCTTGTGCTAGGTCCAATCCGAAGATATCATGCAAGCCATGCAAGCCAAAGGATGCAATCAGAAATTCTTGAGCTGCAAACCGAAGATCTCATGAACAGAAGTTACTGAATCATCAAATCTCTGATTTGTACAGCAACCAAACTTGAGCTGCACAGAAGTTGAAGTAGACCAAGAAATTCTTAACTGAACTTCTATATACACCGAACTTATGGTTTGAACCTCAAGGAGAGAATATGTACTACGTTTGGTTTTGGAGGGAACCAAACTTAGAAAGACAACCTAAGTTAGAGCACATGGCAGAAGTTGAACAAGAATTGAGGAGGTGAAGCTTGAACAGAAGTTAAACTGACATATTGGAGCTAGACTAAGAAGTTGAGATGGTGACTAAGCAACATAAATTCTACCAAGGAGTTCAAATTGAATAGCATCGGAAATTCAAGATATATTCTCCTTCTATAAATAGTTTATTATTACTTTTTGTACTTGAGATCTTGAAAAGATATATTCTCCTCCTATAAATAGGAGCATTGGGTCATGAAGACAAAGAGAGGTTCACTGTGAGTTTTTAGAGAGTGAAAAACCTACACACTATCACTCCAATGTAGTATAAAGGAATTGGAGGAGTGGCTGGAGAACCACATGAACATCAAGAACATTCTATCTCCTTTTTACTTTGGGTCATGAAGACAAAGAGAGGTTCACTATGAGTTTTTAGAGAGTGAAAAACCTACACACTATCACTCCAATGTAGTATAAAGGAATTGGAGGAGTGGCTGGAGAACCACATGAACATCAAGAACATTCTATCTCCTTTTTACTTTGAGTGTGTGTGAATCTCCATGTAATTCATCTTAGATTAGAAAGAGTGTTTGAGCTAAACTTTAAATATGTAACACCTTTCTTTATATCAATGAAAAATACGAATTACGTGATATCGTTTAATTTATTGTATTTTAATTTATGCACTTGTTCTTTACAATTTATTTAATATTCAGCAACTTTACATTTCAAGTCATATATATTTTCCGCATCGTTCCTTTATATTTTAGCACTTCGTTCTTATATATCTTCGTTTACTGTTGAACGAAAGATATTGGACCCAAAAACCTTCGAGTTTTCTTTTTAATTTTCAACAATTGGTATCAGAGCCAGAGTAGCTTGTCATAAGGTTTTTATAAACTTTGAAAACCCGCTATCTATCCTTTGGATGTTACTATGCTCAATTTCGTTTCCACAAAAACAAAAAAAAAAAAATAGTAAATGACAAAAATGACTGAAATGAGTAAACATAAGTAAAACAAAATATTTTTTGTAGTTTAAACATTAATATGTTTCTAGATGGAAAACGTTTTTGTTGGAGATTGAAAACAAAATTTACGATCGTGATTCAAATTTTTGCTATTTTTGTTCAAAAATAGTTTTATTGAAAATTTCTATCAAAAATGTTAAATTTTTGCTATAAAAATGTTGAATTTATT
Organism: Cichorium intybus; assembly: GCA_023525715.1. NCBI lineage: Eukaryota > Viridiplantae > Streptophyta > Magnoliopsida > Asterales > Asteraceae > Cichorium > Cichorium intybus. The sequence goes on from CM042011.1 coordinate 75,404,406, forward strand.
TTATATTCCCATTGATCTTTCAAATTTTTATAAACTTGGGGATATAAATTAAATAATTTTCTAAAAAGAAAAGGTAAGCTCAACTCTTTTTCTTGTCTCCCTTTTAGCCAACAGCCATGGGACCATCACTAGTCAACTTTTCCTAACCCATTAGTGACATCACCTCTTTTCCCACCAGCGACACCACCTCCTTCTTTCATCAGTGACATCACTTCTTTCTCCCACAGAAGGTTATATTTCTGTATCAAGCTTTGGTGCTTCATAACACCAAAGTCTAACCATACATTAATCTTCTACCTCTTTCAAGACTTAGATGCATCATAACACCTAAGTTGAGAAATTTCACATTTTTCCTAGAGAGTATGTTACTATTCTCCACACTATTCAAATTACATTAAAAAATAAAATAAAATAAATATGATGAAGAGATGAACACCAATGAACCCAAATCAGAAGAAAAAAAGACAAGTACTTCAAATTTCAATTAACATATCAGAAGATTGTGAAGAAGAGAAGTCAAAATTAAGGTGACTCCTCAGTTGGGTGAAAGTGAGAGCTTTCAGCAAGCCAAGACTCAATAAGGTGACACCTGATCAGAAAAGCAATGTTAATAACACCAAGATTTAGCATTTGCTATCAGCATAATGGCAGTACCCAAATCCAGCAAATGATTTCAGAGCTAAAGTTAAGGGTTTGTTTATCGAAGAAAGCAATTTCTTAGTGGGGGCTGTAACGATTCAGTTCTTGCGGTGACGTAGACGCATGCCAAGTCGCATTCGAATGGCAAGGATCTAGAAGGCTGAACGCACTCTGTGGTGAAGGTTTGCATATCTCTTGGCACCAAGAAATTTTTGGGAGAAATTTTGACCAAGAAGGTTTGGGCAGAAATTTTTGGCAGAGCTTGTAACTTCAAATTTTCTATCAATTTGGATCAAAGCAACAACAGCTCATTCAACACAACAGTAACATACCAGCAACAAGAAATTTTCCAAATTCTCATCAAGTTGTAATTTTTCAAAATTTTCGAACATATAGCATGAGTCACCACTATCCAATAAAATTCATGACCAAGAAGATTTTCTCAATAATTTCTAAGACCCATCAACATTTGGGGGGATCCAAGATCACTGTACAACTCGGCCAACCATTCAAACTTTCCTCACTTCAAAATTTTTTATCATAGAAATTTGGATTTCATTGTTTTCACATTTTCGATCAAATTTAGGCGGATTCGATTATAAACTTCTGAACTTATTAGAGAGTTAGGATTTTAGAGTTTTGATATCAAAGATCTAGTTTAGTAAAGTGACATGGCAATGATTTTTGGTTTTCAAAAATCAAATTTCGTGTGTTGCTAAATTTCTCCCCGAATTTCAAATTTTACAATTTTACTCATCATTAGAAGTGTTATTATCACATTAGAAGTTCTAACTGAAGAATTTCCGCATCTCTACCGCTGGTTGAAGTGAATATCCGAACCCGTAATATTTCACATCATTCAGGGGGATATGTTGGGTAAATGCTCTGAAATATTTAGTGTTTATTCACCAATGGGATTGAGGAAACAATGATGAAGTTTACCTGACAGTTCATGAAGAACATTCAACATCTATCACTATTTAGGGGGATATTATTAGTGTAAATACCGAAGATGTTGAAGAATTTAGGTGCTTAGGAACTTCATCAAGACTTGAGGTAGGTGCTTACGATTGCTGAGAAGCAAACTTGGAGGATCCAAGTTTGGGTTAGGTAACCAATGACCAATACCAAAATTCACTAAGGGCCGAAAGTTGTGACATAACCGAAACTTAAACCAAGTACCAAAAGTCTTGATAATCCGAAAGTTGCACAAGTTGAAAGTTGGTCAAGGCCGAAACTTGATAAGCATAGAAAATCATGGCACCAAGAATTGAATAATTACAAGTCATGCGGTCAAGCTCGGTCGAGCAAAACTAGAAATGAAAAGCAATGCATCGTCGAGTGGCATCCGTCTAGGATGCTTTTATGTTACATGTTACCGAGTACCAAAAGGAAAAGATTATGTGCGGTCGAACAAAAGATAAATAGAGAAGAAAGGAAGTGCTTGAACAAGTGGAGATATAGAATGAAAAGTGGAAAAGGGTCGGTGCATTTAACAAAAGAAGCAAAAGCAAAATAGATACTAAGAAAAAACAATATCATGCATGTGTGTATGTTTACATGCATGACGTCGAGCATTAAGGAAAAGGTAGAAAAGGTGGTCAGTCGAGTTATTAGAAGGAAAAAGGAATTACTCGACCTAGCAAAACAAGAAAGAAAAAGAGGGTACGATCAAGTGAAATGAATGAAAGAAAATAAAGTTGTGCGGCCGAGTATTAAAGAGAGAAAAGAAAGAAGAGTAAGATCATGTGCGATCGGGCAAATAAAAAACAAGAAAAGAAATGGAAGCATGCATGTGGGCCGAGCATTAAAGAAACAAAAGAAAGAAACATGCGGCCAAGTAAAATATATACTTGACCAAGTAATAACAAACGAAAGTGTTATGCGGTCGAGCTTGAGTCACCGAGAATAGAAAGACATCGAGATTGTGCTAGGCCGAACATTAAAAGCAAACGAAGTTCGAATTGCAGGAACCGAAAGTCTTGTGCTAGGCCCAATATGAAGATCTCATGTAAGCCATGCAAGCCGAAGGATGCAATCAGAAAGTCTTGAGCTGCAAACCGAAGATCTCATGAATAGAAGTTACTGAATCACCAAATCTCTTATTTGCATAGCAACCAAACTTGAGCTGCACAGAAGTTGAAGTACACCAAGAAATTCTTAACTAAACTTCTATATACACCGGACTTATGGTTTGAACATGAATGAGAGAATCTATACTAAGTTTGGTTTTGGAGGGAACCAAACTTAGAAACACAATCTAAGTTACGGCACATGGCAGAATTTGAACAAGAACTGAGAAGGCGAAGCTTGAACAGAAGTTAAGCTGAAATATTAGAACTGAACTAAGAAGTTGAGATGGTGACCAAGCAACAGAAGTTCCACCAAGGAGTTCAAATTGAGGAGCATCAGAAGTTCAAGACATAGACTAATTAGGCTAGCTATAGGCATGTTACCTTATAATATAAAGTCAACCCAGTCTAGCATTAGTTTATTATTACTTTTTTTACTTGAGATTTGGAAAAGATATATTCTCCTCTTATAAATAGGAGTCTTGGGTCATGAAGACAAAGAGAGGTTCATTGTGAGTTTTTAGAGAGTGAAAAACCCACACACTATCACTCCAATGTAGTATAAAGAAATTGGAGGAGTGGCTGCAGAACCACATGAATATCAAGAACATTCTATCTCCTTTTTACTTTGAGTGTGTGTGAATCTCCATGTAATTCATCTTAGATTAGAAAAAGTGTTTGAGAAACTTTAAATATGTAACACCTTTCTTTATATTAATGAAAAATATGAATTACATGATATCGTTTAATTTATTGTTTTTTAATTTTCGCACTTGTTCTTTACAATTTATATAATATTCCGCAACATTATATTTCAAGTCATTTATATTTTCCGTATCGTTCATTTATATTTTAGCACTTCATTCTTATATATATTTTCGTTTATTGTTGAGCGAAAGATCTTGAACACAAAACCTTCAAATTTTTTTTTTAATTTTCAACAGGATCGCTTAGGGTGCGTTTGGTTGTGGAAAATTTTCTTGTTTTCTAAGAAAATTTTCCAAGAAAAATGAAAACCTAGAAAATGCGTTTGGTTAATCAAATTTTCCAAAATTTTCCTAGAAAATAAAAATTTTCCGTTTTCCAAAATTACATAGAACTTAGAAAACTCAAAATTATTGTGTTCCAAACTTTTCTATTTCCAAATTTTTTCCAAAAATACAATCCCTCCACAGATATTCTACCCATCTCACCCATCCGACCCCACCCCTCACCCCTACCCACCACACTCCCACCACCCACCCTCCACCTACCCACCCCCACCCAACCACCACTACCCTACCCCACCCACCCTCCACCTACCCACCCCCACCCATCCAACACTACCCTACCTCTACCCCATCCACCCTCCACCTACCCACCCCACCCCCTACCCACTCCTACCACCCTACCCCACCCCACCCACCCTACCCTTACCCTACCCTTACCCCACCCACCCCTACCCACCTCCACCCACCCTTACCAACCTCCACCCCACACACCTCCACCCACCTCCACCCCACCCTACCTCACCCACCCCACCCCTACCCTACCCCTACCCACCTCCACCCTACCCCTACCAACCTCCACCCCACCCCGACCCCACCCTAACCCAACCCCGCCCCCTACCCACCCCATCACCCCACCCACCCCACCCACCCACCCTATCCTAGGGGTGGGGTGGGTGGGGGTGGTAGGGTGGGTAGGGTTGGGTTTGGTAGGGTTGGGGTGGGATAGGGTAGGGTGGGTGGTGGGTGAAGGTAGGGGTGGGGGTGGGGTAGGGGTGGGGTGGGTGGCGGTAGGTGGGGGTGGTAAGGTAGGGTGGGTGGTGGGATTGGGGTGGGGTAGGATACGGTTATAAATATGTGTTATTTTTTATTATTTTGAAGTAAAAAAATAGAAAATGAAAACTTACAGAAAATACACATCGAAACACGTTTTCTAATTTTCTAAAACGGAAAACGAAAACTCAATTAGATTAACCAAACGCGTTTTCTATTGAAAATGAAAATGAAAACTCCACTCCATTTAAATAACTGGGTCTGAGTTTGTTCTCAGATCTATTATTTATTTGATTTTTGGAGTTTTGAAAAAATTCGATTATGTTCTCAATGGCAAATCACTACAATTCTCAAACTATGTTCAAAATCGTAAACAACGTATGACCAATGGGGTGATCAGAATGAAATATTATCTTTATGGAAATGAAGATGTTTGGGAAGCGATTTTAAGCAAGGGCCTAACACTCTTGGAAATTCAAATTTGTTAGTTGGTATTCATCGATTTATTCCTGCTAGTCACACCGAAACAATCCTTTCTAAACACAAAAATAAAATACCAGATGATTTGAAGGGCAACCATGAATTCAAGTAGAAACTTTCTCCTAATATCTTCGCTCATGTCCAAAATTGCAAAACTGCTTAGGAAATGTGGATACATTTTAAAAACTTCTATGAATGAACCATAAATTAACAGAAGAAGAATAAATAAAATATAAATAAAATAAAAAACCAACCCGATTGAATCTTTGGTCACCGTTTAATAGTTTACTTTACTACTTGATAAACTTGAAAGTGCTTGGATTGAGAAAACACCACATGAAATTCATCACATATTTACTCTCGCTAAGGAGAAAATGGAAACGGGTTGCTATGGTGATCTAAGGTCATTAGAACATGGTTTCGTATTCTTTGTTTGCGCTATTTGGTGTTTAAAGTCTCACAAATATGATGTTATGAAATAGATTACTAGAAAATCTTTTGGTGGACCTTTGGCATTAGGTATGTGAGTTGAGACTTTCTTTCAAGATAATATTATATTTTTTATATCAGACACCGTTGAAAATTGTAGATTGAAGCCCTTATAACATTTCAATGAAACCAAATCAATTAAAAATTAACTCATGGGATGGTTAAAAAATATATTGTTTGAAGATATCAAAATATATTTTGATTTTTTTATCCTTTTAAGTTAACAAACTATAAGATACTATAATATGGGATGTGAGAAAAAATAAAAAGAAGATAAAAAACGAAGAAAACCAAAAAAATAAACAATACATGTTTTTAGGTGTTTGGAGTTTCCGGGAAGCAATCGCCCTTTATCCTTTCCCGACGCTTCTCCACTCTCGGCTCACAAGCATAAAAATATCGTTGGCGGCTTGAATTCTTCTTCTAATTCAATGGTTATGTCCCAATATGCGACCCTTTCCCTCCCGGCCTCCACCCATCTTTGTGTTCCTCTCCGCCGCAAAATTTTTTACATTGTGTTTGATTTTTAGTATTAAAGTTAATACCATACTTACCTTAGAGTATATTATTGACAACATCATAACAAAATATTTTAATCTGTTAATATTTTTACCTCAATTACAAGTGCATTTAAATCCTTCATTCACCGCTGCATCCAAACACCTTTCACCTTTCACCGATGAGGATTTATATATGGTACTACTAAATAAACACACCACATACATCTTTAAATAAAACTCATACAGTTTTGAACCAATAATCTCTAACTTTTTCGGAAAACAATGCAATATCAACAAATAAAAACAAATTGACTTTTTATAGATGTGTATCTCAAGGATAATTAGGATGTATATTTAGTCATATCAACTGACATAAATTATAAACACTATGACCAAACTTGATTATATGATTATTATTACACTATTATTTTTTCGGATAACACGAGGAACTAAATGAATTTAAACTCATGGCGATGAAAATATTTTCACACAACATCATTAGGCAACAATAAGTAAGCTTAAACCAACTTGACCAGTAACATACACATTCTCAAACAATAATGATTATTTATCTTTACTCCACATTTTAGGTCAAGTAGATGTGGTACTTTCAAGTGGCTACCGTACGAATCTAATACAGATTCGAGGATAACCGTGGGGATAAAAGGACATCAAGTGGAGTTGATTTGCTGATAGTCAGTCCGGTAGTTTCGCTCATATCAATAGGTTCATCTGATGGGTTTTTGAGGACAAATTGTTGTAAGAAACTAGCAAGTGTTAAACCCATAGCCTGTTGGGCAAAGAGAATACCAGGGCACATTCTTCTACCACTACCAAAAGGAAGCAGTTCATAATGCTTACCCTTGTAATCAATATCCTTGTGACTTGCCAAAAATCTCTCGGGCCTAAATTCAAGGGGATCTGACCAAGTATTTGGGTCACGTTGCATCTTATAAAGATTTACCATAAGACGTGTGCCTTTTGGAATGCTGTAGCCACCAACAACGCAGTCGTCCACGGACTGATGAGGAACACCGAGAGGTGCAGCTGGGTATAAACGCAAGGTTTCTTTGATGATGGCATCGATGTAGACTAAGTTCTTCATGTCTGACTCCTCCACCAGTCTGTCCCTTCCAACATGCTTATCAATTTCATTTTGGGCATATTCTAATGCTTTTGGGTTTTGGAGCAGTAATGCTAAAGCCCAGGTTAATGTTCCGGCTGTCGTGTCCTGGCCTGCTACAAGGAGTTGCTGTCCAATAGAAATTGCACAAAAAAGCTCTTGGACTAGGTTTTAGGCAAGATGCTCAAAAAATTGGCAAAACATTAAATTGAATCACCAATATGAGAAATATGTGTGCTTTTACCTGACATGTGGATTTGATAATTGTATCATGGTCGAAATGCCGAAATTCCTCAACAGAAGCAGCTTGAAGAATGGAAGTCAACACACTTATGAAATGTTGGTTGCCTTCATGTTGCTGTGAAGCCTTGCTCTCTTTTTTGTATTCCTGTAACCATCCGTGAAAGATATCGTCCAAATCTGTCGCTGTCTTCTTCATTTCTTTAGCGAATCCACCGACATCCAAAAAACTGAGGTAAGGGATAAAATCAGAAACAGCAAACGCCCCCATTAACTCAAAGAATTTCCTTGCGACCTTCTGAAATCGAATCCCTTCTTGATCGCCCGGCAAAAACCTCTTCCCCCTAATGATCCGAACCATAATGTTTAGAATCAAGTTCCCAAACCATTGACTCATCTCCACTTTCACCATTTCGGAATTTTCACCCTTTTTGTTCATTGCGCAGCAATCATATAAATCTCTGATGGATGCTCTAATCTCTGACGCTCGAATGTGTCCAAACATCTCAACTCGTTGTTGAGATAGAACCTGAAGCGTGACCATCTTGCGCACTTGTCTCCAATAGTCCCCATACGGAGCAAGACCGAACATGGCAGAATTATAGGCCACGATTATTGCCTCCTCTGCTTTGGGTCGACTTGCAAAGGCCTTGTCGTTTGTAGTGAAGCATTCCTTAGCTATCGCCCCATTACTCACCACCAAAGCTTGACGATTACCAAGCTTGATCGTAAAGATAGGGCCATAAATATCTGCCATGTCACCTAAAAGATTGTGAGGTAGCTGAGGTCCACCTAAAAGGTGAAGGTGTCCGATTATAGGCCATGCGCCTCTTGCTTGTGGTGGTTTTTGGTTCTTCCCTCTGTTAGTCCTCTTTGACTTGCGGGTATGGAGTATGAAAGCTAGTACAATAACAAAAAGCGTGGTTGCTGCAATAACTGAAAATGAGAGATGGAACTCCATGAGTTCTTTATGAATAAAGAACTGATATGCCCGCTGTGTATGTGGATCTGCATGAAGTACGTGTATATATATTTTTGTGGTTGATATAAAAAGTTATTTTTAGGGATACCAACTTTGACTTTTAAAATACCTTAAACTAAAAAACAAAAAAATGTTTTTCAGGAATTAAGTAAGCAGTTTTTTTTTTGTTATTGACAATACCAAATATATTTCACAGGTTTATGCTCGAGTTTCAAAACCAAATATTTTTCACAGGTTTAGTTGATTGGAGGATAAAGTTTAATGATTAATATATGTTAAAAAAATATCAAGATGTCTGGTTATTATAGGTTATGCCGATGATATATCTTGACTTTTTGTTGCATCCTGTGTTATCGTGTTTCACGTTGTTCAGTTTAGTATATCTATACAATTGAAAAATACTGATAAATCGAAGCATATGTACATGTAAATGGTGCTTTTATTGGTTAGTACTTGATATTTTTATAATAACTAGGAAATCCACCCCGCGCGATACAGCGAGAAGTTATAGAACGATCGCAATAAAAAAATAATATTGTACTTTGTTAATTTGTAAGATTTTTAAAACCGTTAACTATAAAAACATTCATTTTATGAACAACTACATTATAAAAATCATTATATTTAAATGTTGAACTGTACATTTGTACATAATAAAATATGGAACTTTTGAACAACGACTATTTTCCTATCAAAGTACAAAAGAGTAATAAACAAAATTATTAAAAAAAGTTGTGGAATCAAGTTTTATTGTAAAAAAAACTTATAAAAACTAATATAAACAAAATTGTAAAAGAGGTTGTGAGAAAATTATAAAAATAAATTTGTTAAATATGTTTTATTGTAAAAAAAGGTTGTAAAAGTTGAAAAAATACCATATTTTTTAAAAAAATTTATAAATACATATAATGTAAAACTTGTAAAAATGTGTGTGTGTGTGTGCATGTGTGTGTGTGTGTATATATATATATATATATATATATATATATATATATATATATATATATATATATATATATATATAAATATATATATATATATATATATATATATATATATATATATATATATATATATATTTCAAAAAAATAGTTTAGGAATAATTGTTAAAAATTTGGACCAACTTTGTTAAAAAAATTTAAAACATGGGTAAAATTTGCCAAAAACGAAAATTAGTTTTAAGGGACAAAAACGAATTTTTATTTTCATATTTGGGCCATAGATGTAAAAAAGAGAAGTTGGTGGGTTGGATCGTATGGTGATGGGGTAGGCCGGATTGGATCTCAAGATGGTTTGGTGGGTCGGGTCGCAAGATACGTGTGTTAATGTTAAAAGGCGGAATTGTTCGTAGTTTTCAACAATCGAACCCAGCCCATTTGGTTCCCAAAGCGACATATTTACCTAGTATGCTGTACTCAATTTTGTTGAACTTTTGCATAATAAAATATATGAAAAGAGCAGCGCATTGCTTCCACTCTATTTTGATAATTATATGGGTTATATAATGGATCCAAAATTTGAACCAAGCATTACGTCCAATTGATATATAAACAATTCTTTTTTTAAAAATTTATATCCTATTTTCTATAAAATTCATTATAGAATATAGAGTAATTGTTGAAATCATTCCTTCTGATTAGGTCAATGTTTGGTCCCTAGTTTTTTTGGGTAAATTGCATAAAAGTCACTAAAATTTTCAATTTTCTCGATTTTGATACTGCATTTTTAGTTTTTACAATTAAGTCATTATGTTTTCATAAAAATTGTAATTAAGTCATTAGGTTTTCCAAAAAGTTACGAAAATGACCATATGACAGGATGGCATCAGGTTACCAGGTCATATGGTCAGATTTGCAATTTTTTAGAAAACATAATGACTTAATAGCAAAAATAAAAAAATAGTGTCAAAATCTAAAAATTTAGAAAAGTTAACAACTTTTATGCAATTTACCCTATGCAATTTATACAACTTAATAACTTTACATGCCTCATATGTAACATCCCAAAATTTTAGGGTAAAATTCAAAAAAAATTAAACGGATACTTCAATATAAGAAAAGCCGCTTAATTAATTTTGACAAAATTCCATAACTTATAAGTTTAATGAAAACATCCCAGGATTAACAAAAGTTAATGAAATCACAACATAGCGGAACATCCATTCAAAAACAGTCCTCCAATGAAGCAGCACAGTGTATACACGTCACGCCTTGCCATCCATGGTACCTGATGTACCTGAAACAGTAGTTTATATAGGGAAAGGGTAAGCACGAAGCTTAGTGTGTTCCTCAAAATATTATACAATCCATCACATAACATACAACACACAATAACCATTCATATGTATGTGAGACTCACGGGCTATCCCTGTTCCGCCTGAAGACTCACGGGCAGTTCCCGTTCTGTCTTATCGCTCGCAGGCTTTTCCCGTTTCGTCTAATGACTCGCAGGCTATTCCCGTTCTGCCTATTAGCTCGCGGGCTATCCCGTTCCGTCCACAAACAATCATTATCATAGCAATAATTCATACAATTATCATAACAGGTAAGATCACCTTAGTCTAACATATCTTCCTTCCTACGCATGCAATATCACCAATAGTATAGTGAGAAGACTCACCTGATTATAGTTGACTATATCGTTTATCTTTCTCGGCTTTGTATTTCCTTCAACTTTAACTGTTAACATAATAAGAAATCTATCATTTCTTAATCCTTAACTATTTTATAGTCGCATCATTAAACCCTTCAATAATTCCAATATGATACTCCATGATTTATCAAGTAAAGAACGGCCAGGTAGAAGATTAGATGGGGTAGCAGGATCCTTTCAGCATTTTAGCCTTTCGGAAAATCCAACAACTAGATCCCAAGTAATCGGCCTAGTCACCGTCCTCGTAAGTAAATCAATTGGTATTATTTTCGGAAATTACGAATTGTTATAATAACGACATTTTAAGGTTTTTGTTTACAATTGTTAGAAATGAGTATAATATAACATATGTTATACTTATTAAATATTCTACTTCTTAACAAAAACTATTTTACAACACCTAATTAAGCTATAGAAAGGTTTGTAGTTACCTTATGACCAGTCGTCGAGATCTATAACTCCTTCGTTAGGCTTTTAAGCTTCCTTCCACTCACTTGCTTACACTCTAGTGCTTAGAAACCTCTATATATTAGATTGAGATTTAGTTGTGTGGTTTATGAAATGTTTTGAGGGGTATTTATACTTGAATTGTAGAATAAAAAATGGCATGACACTTTTGACAAAAGATTTTAATAATATAACTTTGTTGAAATTAATACCTTCTACAATCAGTCTGTTCAAGACTGGTTTAGCCGACTTTAAACCCATGAAATTCACTTTTTATTTGATATTCCATAAATTTATCTCAATACCTTTCCAGGGATGTATTTTACGTATTTATACGATTTTTCTATGATTTATTATGAATTTTTGAAAACAGACTATCTAATCTGTCAATTCCGAACTAATCAGTAAGGATTGCATTTTTTACCATAGATAATGTCATTTTCAAGCTTACTATTATTTTTGGTAATTGTACTAGACTCAATTTGTAAACTTTGTGCACTGGTTTGAGGTCCAAACGATTTTTCTAGAATTAATTATGATTTTTATAAAAACGACACAAAATGCTGATTTTCATATGAAATTGTAACTAAAGTTTTTCTTAGCTTTATAACTACCAAAAATCATATAATTCCTAACACTCTTATTTTAAGTATATGTTATAATCAGGATACGGGTCTTACAAGTCTCCCCCACTTATTTGGATTTCGTCCCGAAATCCGCATTCTCGAACGCCTCTATGTATTTCCCATCGAGTCATTGTGTCCTTCAAAATTCCTCCTCGTCTTATTGCCGAAACTTTACAAGATTTAATTATCTTTCCCTTTCAACATTCACATACCTCTGTAATAATGCTTAAGGTCCTATTATTCTCATTCACTCCATACTTCTTTTCTTCTAATTACTCTAGATGTACAAAAAAAACTCTAACTGTTTCTCACAGTCCCACACATCGACTTGACCGGCTACTATCTATAGTACATATTTAGTACTTTCTAATCTACCTATATACATAGTTAACTTGCAACACCTAATTTTAACACTATTTCGTATTTATATGAATTCGTCATATTTCAACACACATTTGCCTCAATTCAACATTTCTTTTAAATACTTTTTGGCTAAATAAGTCTATTTTTGTAGAATCTTCAAATTTTTGTGTTTCACCAAAATATAAAATTTACATCATCTTTTGTAAGTTTTTTTTTGGAGTACTGAACACTCTTTAAACTATTTCCATTATATGGAGACATAAAATTGTGTTTTATTTCAAAAGTCTCTTTATTATCTCGTTCTCACCAGAGTCAAGCAGGGAATTTTGAAAAAATGTCACTTGGGGAAGTGAAAAGTCGCATCTACTGTAGTTAGTTTGAATTTCGGTAATTAAAACGTGAGGTGTCCTTTCAGTTCCGTGTGTCCTTTCGGTTCCAGCTGCAAGATACTATATATACAGGTATGTAGTATCATTCATTTTCAGTCTCATCCTCTCTTATCACTAGTTTATTCGTAAACGAACTCATATTTAAAGTCGAGTCATGGAAAACAGATCTTCAATGGGCGATCTGTCGAACCCTAGACCTGGTTTTCCGCAGGGAGAGGGTACTTCAAACCAAGCATTCTTAATAGAGTTTGGTGACTCTAACATTCTAGACATATATCATCCATAGTTCGATTACCTTTCTAATGTTTTGTTTGATTTTGAATTATGGTGCAGTCTTCCAGATATAGTACCAATAGAGCATCTCCACGATGAGCCGGAAAATTTTTCCCGAGTTGAACATTAACTCAGATGATCCGGTGCATGCATCTGACTTTGCACTTGATCAGACTCCATGCCTTCTACCAGGTTAAATTCTTTTGAATGATCCATTTATAAGTATTCTATTTTGTTTTATCATTTGACATGTGTTATTTGTAGACCCATTTGTGGATGGTGTAACTGAGTACAATCCATTCATGGACGTGCACCCAACAAGCAGTGAGTTTGTCCCCATGAATCAAGAATTCATGGCTGGTATTCAGGATGAGAATCAATTATGGAGGACTCATAACATAAATATTGAATTGAATCCCGAGTTTGGGGTTGGTTTTCAATATCAAGATCATCTTCGGTTGATTCAAAGGAATCTAGAAGGATTTCAGAATCCTGAGATTTTAGTTGAAAACCAACAATTATTACCGATAGAGGCCACTAATTTTGATGAATCAATGTCCATCTTTGGGTCAAAAAATCAGGATCATGTTCAAATGATCCAGAATGATAACAATACAATTGGATTTGAACCTTCTAGTTCAGAAAACATAGCAGGTGGCAGTGGAAGAGGTTTCAGACATTTATTAAGTAGGGAAATAATAGCTGACCACTTTAACGAACCAATTGAGAAAGCTGCGAAGGAACTCAACATTGGAACGACACAATTAAAAAAACGCTGTAGAGAATTAGGTATCAATCATTGGCCCCAACGACAACTTACGAGTTTGCAAACCCTTATTGATCGTGCTGAGGTAAAGAACTACATTTTTTTAATTCCTTTATATCATAAGGTTGAAATTACTAAAGTTATTTGTGCCACAGGAATTTGGTAATGAATTTATTGAGGCAACAGAATTATCGGGAGATTTAATACCCAACCTAAAAAAAGAAAAAGAAGCGATAATGGAAGGGTCACAATCGGGTCTAACAGACGGCACAAAGAAGCTAATACAAGCTGCTCATAAGGTTGTATTTAGGAAAAGAAAAATTCAGGAAAAGGGGGAAACTTCATCAAGAACTCATACACAGCAGCAATCTCCGCCATCTAATTCTGGTATGAGTAGTATTAACCCTGGTTTACTCGAGTCTTCGAGTGAGGAGAATTTTTGAGGCTTTATAGGTGACCTAGCCTGGTTTCCTCCTTCTTATAGCTACCCCCAACTGGTTCCGAATTAGAGCCCTTCCTCATCACTGCCCTACTTATACACGCCCCAAATGAGTCAATATTTAGCCCCTAATCATGGGGTTACAGGTTCCAACCCTATCGAGACCCCATACCTTGGAGCTCCTCCTCCAATAACTGAAAGCATACCCCTTCCAAATCCTCAAGAAGGTACAAGTCAACCTAATGATGACAAAGAATGGAGTGTAGAATATCTTTTCTCGCTTCTTTCTGATTCTCCGGTTTAGGTTAGTAGTTCTGTAAACTTTTCTTAATGTATTAATATCAAGTTGTAGTAATGAATTAAATATATTGACGTGTTACTATAATTTTAATAATTTCATCGATTCAATATAATATTCATGTTGTTCCCTTAATTTTGTATTCCTCCCCCACTTGGACTAAAGTCCAAGTCTGTTTATTCGATTTATAATTTTTTTTACGAGCTCTTACTCTCGAACAAAAATCAAACCCACTCTGCTCAGCCAACAACTTGCATCAGGGGCAAACACCATCTCAATAAACATGTTTCGATAATGTAAAGACGTTTACATCAACCACCATATGTTACTCATCCGCTTGCGACCCTAGTCAACACCTCTATCGTCAGTTACCTCAATCACGAGCGAGTGATCCAGACTCTCAACTCACACAACCTGATCAATCACTCAAGCAAGATCAATACAATGGTAGGTAGCCCCACTATTACACAGCACCAGGCATGTATAGAGTCGACTCAAAAATACCCGCTATCATCTCAGGCGCCGCTTGCACCTCTTTGACCGTGAGTTGGAAAACTCACCCTTGCATCCTCTAGTCCCTGTCTGACTTGTGCGCCCATTAGTTGCATGAAAAATAGCTACCACAATAGCACTTTGACATTCTCCCTTTCAACAGTCTTTAAGCTCAGTAATCAACTTAAGCATGATCGGTCCAACCAAACTGGTATGATCACATCTTAATTGTTCCTACTGAAACTCACAATCAACATTCACCAATCGAATGGATAAAGGTTTACCACATTACACTAGCATTTAAGTCAACTATGCTAGACACTCACATACTCAGCTCCTTGGATCCTTCGTGACGAACTCCCGACTCAAACGCAGATCCTGTGCTTTCGATAGTAGGAGCTCTATTACTACCTTCCACACCTATCCATGTTCGTTCCAAGACCTGTCTCGAAATATCCAATTCGCTTCTCACCGATAATTTTAACACATATGCCCTTACAAGGCATATGTCAACCCTTCTAGGAATACTTGGGATCCCACCCCCACCCTGCTATTCTAACTAAGACGGAACTTCCTCCAGTGATGACAAATTGTTTCGCGAACTTAGTTGTATACAATATCGAACTAAACAGTCTTTCAAATAAGAGAATATTCCCTAAGGCAACAACCAAACAAGGAACATGCAATAAGGTCAACTCACATATTCTATGACTATTCAGTCCATATTGTATACAACTTGGTGGAAATCTCTAAGCAACCTATCGGCACTAGCATACAGTTCTATTAGCAAATAGCAGATAATAATACAACAATGTGTGATCTCTACCAGGCATTTCAGCAAACATATACCATATGTTTTTTTTAACATCCACAATATTAAATACTTAACCCTTTTCACATACTGGCGTCGGCTGGCGGTACACACTGTGTCTTCAGTTCACCCTTCATAAAACATCTTTATTTCGTAAAAATGTTTTAAGAAAACTCTTAAGCCTCAACTTGAGTCCAGAACTCACTAAGTGAGCCTGATTCTCTCAAGCTGTGCTCTGATACCAACTTGTAACATCCCAAAATTTTAGGGTAAAATTCAAAAAAAATTAAACAGATACTTCAATATAAGAAAAGCCACTTAATTAATTTTGAAAAATTCCATAACTTATAAGTTTAATGAAAACATCCCAGGATTAACAAAAGTTAATGAAATCACAACATAGCGGAACATCCATTCAAAAACAGTCCTCCAATGAAGCAGCACAGTGTATACACGTCACGCCTTGCCATCCATGGTACCTAATGTACCTGAAACAGTAGTTTATATAGGGAAAGGGTAAGCACGGAGCTTAGTGTGTTCCTCAAAATACTATACAATCCATCACATAACATACAACACACAATAACCATTCATATGTATGTGAGACTCACGGGCTATCCCTGTTCCGCCTGAAGACTCACGGGCAGTTCCCGTTCTGTCTTATCGCTCGCAGGCTTTTCCCGTTTCGTCTAATGACTCGCAGGCTATTCCCGTTCCGCCTATTAGCTCACGGGCTATCTCGTTCCGTCCATAAACAATCATTATCATAGCAATAATTCATACAATTATCATAACAGGTAAGATCACCTTAGTCTAACATATCTTCCTTCCTACGCATGCAATATCACCTATAGTATAGTGAGAAGACTCACCTGATTATAGTTGACTATATCGTTTATCTTTCTCGGCTTTGTATTTCCTTCAACTTTAACTGTTAACATAATAAGAAATCTATCATTTCTTAATCCTTAACTATATTATAGTCGCATCATTAAACCCTTCAATAATTCCAATATGATACTCCATGATTTATCAAGTAAAGAACAGCCAGGTAGAAGATTAGATGGGGTGGCAGGATCCTTTCAGCATTTTAGCCTTTCGGAAAATCCAACAACTAGATCCCAAGTAATCGGCCTAGTCACCGTCCTCGTAAGTAAATCAATTGGTATTATTTTCGGAAATTACGAATTGTTATAATAACGACATTTTAAGGTTTTTGTTTACTATTGTTAGAAATGAGTATAATATAACATATGTTATACTTATTAAATATTCTACTTCTTAACAAAAACTATTTTACAACACCTAATTAAGCTATAGAAAGGTTTGTAGTTACCTTATGACCAGTCGTCGAGATCTATAACTCCTTCGTTAGGCTTTTAAGCTTCCTTCCGCTCACTTGCTTACACTCTAGTGCTTAGAAACCTCTATATATTAGATTGAGATTTAGTTGTGTGGTTTATGAAATGTTTTGAGGGGTATTTATACTTGAATTCTAGAATAAAAAATGGCATGACACTTTTGACAAAAGATTTTAATAATATAACTTTGTTAAAATTAATACCTTCTAAAATCAGTCTGTTCAAGACTGGTTTAGCCGACTTTAAACCCATGAAATTCACGTTTTTATTTGATATTCCATAAATTTATCTCAATACCTTTCCAGGGATGTATTTTACGTATTTATACGATTTTTCTATGATTTATTATGAATTTTTGAAAACAGACTATCTAATCTGTCAATTCCGAACTAATCAGTAAGGATTGCATTTTTTACCATAGATAATGTCATTTTCAAGCTTACTATTATTTTTGGTAATTGTACTAGACTCAATTTGTAAACTTTGTGCACTGGTTTGAGGTCCAAACAATTTTTCTAGAATTAATTATGATTTTTCTAAAAACGACACAAAATGCTGATTTTCATATGAAATTGTAACTAAAGTTTTTCTTAGCTTTATAACTACCAAAAATCATATAATTCCTAACACTCTTATTTTAAGTATATGTTATAATCAGGATACGGGTCTTACATCATACGTGTCCAAAAAAGTAATTTTATTGTTGCCTTGGATAGTTTACCCTAACAGCCCAAAAAAGAACAAAAAATTAATAATAATCAAAGTTCAATGCTAGTTATGACAAAATAGCTTTTTGTCACAAGTAGCATTGAACTTTAACTTTTTTATGTTTTTTTGGGGCTGTTAGGATAAACTATCCAATATAACAACAAATTTACTTTTTTGGACACGTATGATACATATGAAGTGATTAAGTTGTATAAATTGTATAGGGTAAATTGCATAAAAGTCGCTAACTTTTCAGATTTCTAGATTTTGATACTATGTTTTTTATTTTTGCTATTAAGTCATTAGATTTCTGAAAAATTGCAAATCTGACCATATGACCTGGTAACCTGTTGCTATCTGGTCATTTTCACAACTTTTTGGAAAACATGATGACTTAATTACAATTTTTCTTAAAACATAATGACTTAATTACAAAAACTAAATATGCAGTGTCAAAATTGAGAAAATTGGAAAAGTTAGTGACTTTTATGCAATTTACCTTTTTTTTTTCTTCTTTTGCATGGTATAATTTTGTTGCATCCTGACAGAAACTAAAAAACTTTATTCCCCCTTTTATATTTTTAGCATTCGTATATTTGTATATCTAACCAAAAATCAAAGCCCAGATGATTCGAAAAAACTCAGACGTACAGGCCATAAACACAAAACAAGAAATATATAAATTTACGAAATATATGGCTTTAAACACAACAAAAATTGATAAACCCTCAAAACAAGAAATATATAAATTTACCAAATTTATAAAATGAAATTTCTGGCTATGATCACAACAAAAGCTGATAAACCCTTTGTTTTCCACCACAAATACAAAACAAAAAGAAAGAAAATTATAGGGCAAGTTGTAAAAATATATACACGCTTGCAAAAAATAAAGATCTAAAATGTACCTGCTAAAGTGATCGATGACATTAAAAAATTTGTGATCTTATGTCTATATTTGTGTGAGCGAATTGTGAGCGACGAACGAATAATTGATGGTTGTTTCCACGTAAATATATGATGCCATGAGAGATGATTGAGGTCATTAAGATCCTTTCCATGTTACCCACATTCAAATTCGAAGATTGAATTGATATATTTGGAGGATTGAAATTGGGATTGTGGGTCTTGACGATTTAGGACTTATATTGTGTGGTATATAACCCACACCACCACCCATCGTCACATCAGCAACATCATCTCACCACGCGTCTTGTTGGGCAGTGTTTACATCCACAATGTTGTGAAAGATGAAACCAAGAATATGAGTCAGTCGTGATGGGGGTCAGGCATGCACAAACCACATATGCATGTAAGGTTACCACATTAGCACCATGCCCATGGTGTGGTGGGTACACTGCCCAATCTTAGGGTAAGGTTTTCTAATTTTTATCTAGAAGGTAAATTAGATCTAATACTGCCCAATATTGTGTAGGTCGAGATTTTTTTAAAAAATGTTGATTATCCGGATAATTAATGTTTGGTGCTATCATCAACCACTATCTTTCAAAATTTTAGATGATTTGAAGTTTTAAAAGGTATAAAGTAAGCAAAGACGACAATGCAACACAAAAGAAGACGTTTGCATTTACAAAACACTACTTTCAAAAAATATGTTCACAAACAGTGCAAAGTTCACCGATTTGTATTGACCATGATGATGATTTCGTTAATCCTCCAAAAAAGAGACAGTAGCTCCTGCCGATAAAAGACTACCTGGTATAAACAACTATAATGATGGAAGGATCATACAAAAACCACGGGGAATGGTGTACAGAGGGAAGGAATCAAGAAACGGTCTTGTCAAGAAACTGTTCTTCGATATGGATCAAAAGGAGAAATTTCAGTCCTTCTTCGAAGGTTTACTTGTACGCATTGGTGTTAATAAGGAGAATTCAGAGCATTTTCAGAATGAGGCCAGTGAACATATTCAGTGGTGGATTAGTGTTCAGAAGGAACTAGCCAAGGCGTTCTCAACGTTATAACTTCGGATACCTTTCATCTTCACTGCAAAGGGGAGATTTTTAAGATTTTGATTGTGTCCAAGATTTAGTCATCCGAAGTCCTGAAGTTCCTGACCGAAGGTGTTTAAGATCCGAAGGTAGTTGATGTTGATCCGAAGACAACGGATTTCGTGGTAAAGCTTATCTATTTATACTTTCCATGTTTATCTGGGGGTTTTATTCTTATCTTTTGCTTATGGGTTTAGGGTTTTTAGTCCATTCACAGTTAGTATACATATATGATGTAACCTTAGACATAGGAGTTAACAGTCGTAGTCTTCATTGTGATCGATCTTATTAAAGGTGCTCATCTCTTTGATTTGGAGTCCTATCCTTATTACAGTGAATAAAATCATTCGACTGGCTAAATATTCAATTCATAATCTTTTACTTGTGTTTGCTTGGTTTGAATTGATTGATTTTCCTTACACGATTGATGGTTGGAATAATATTCACGTCATTCGAATTCAATGGTTTCGAGTTTTTGTAATTCAATCAAGAGGATAACCGCCACTGATTGTGCGATTGATGGTTGGAATTAGATTCATGTCATTCGACTTCAATGGTTTTGAGTTTCTATAATTTAATCAAGAGAAAAAAAAGATTATCAGTAACTATGGAGTCAAGGGTAGAGATTCGCGATGAAGACGGGTTGTGTTGGGATATTAATTGTGTTTAGATTCACATCCGAAGTACTCTTGTTCCTATCTGAAGGCAGTGAAGATCCGAAGCTTAGTGATGCTGATCCGAAGCTTGACAGCTAGAAGATAGTGTTTATCTTTAGTAGTGAGTGTGTTTATCTAAGGTTTCTGTTCTTATCTTTTGTAATGGGCTTGGTGTTCTTGACCCATTTACAGTTAGTATATATATTTGGTGTAACCCTAGATGTAAGGAGTGACAGTCGTATTTTCATTGTAATCGTGCTTTACAAAGGTGCTCATCTCTTTGATTAGGAGCCCTACATATATTACAGCGAATAAATCATTCGACTGATTTAATATTCAAAACTATTGTTCATCGTGTTTGCTTTGTTCAAAAATTTATCCTTACAAGTGGTATTAGAGCAAGTTACTTGCCGATATTTTACCAAGAACAAATTAAATCCTCTTTGTTTCGTGGTTCTAAATTGTTCTTAGATCCACTCTTCCATGTTTCAAAGCTTTCTTCTTGGTTAAGTTCTGCAAAGATCCAATTTTCAATGGCTTACAACGCGAACAACGCAATGATGAACTATGCTGCCCTTCTTTGTTCAAGCAACCAAGCTCCCATGCTCATTCCTGAATTATACGATCAGTGGGCTGATCGCATGGAAGATCATCTGTACGGGATAGATGAAGATCTTATGAGATCCATAAATGAAGGCTCTTCTACTGCAAATGTCAAAGCCAGATTTGCGAAACCTGGTGAAGCAGCTCCTGTTGAGACCGAAGAAACTATTGCTGCAAATAAAAAGAAAGTCGAGAATGATAATCGCCGCATGAAAGAATTGAAGAGCGGTCTGCCCCATCTTTCCTTCAATCTGATTCGTGGATCGATGCCTGCAACAGAGATCTAGGATAGGTTGAAGATGAGATACGAAGGCAACGATGTTATGAAGAAAAGCATATTCAACAATATTCTAGCTGATTCCAACAACTTCAAGCAACTCGATAACGAAAAGATTGATCAAATTGAGAGGTTTAATGACGCGGTGTACGATCTGGAAAAATATGGGGTTTCGAAAACTTCGCATGAGAAAAACTTCCGATTCATGCAATGTCTTTATATATATATATATATATATATATATATATATATATATATATATATATATATATATATATATATATATATATATACATACATACATACATACATACATACATACATACATACATACATATATATATATATATATAGATATATATATATATATATATATATATATATATATATATATATATATATATATATACATACATACATACATACATACATACATACATACATACATACATACATACATACATACATACATACATACATACATACATATATATATATATATATATATATATATATATATATATATATATATATATATATATATTCGGTTTCTCGGTTTTTTTGGTTAGATTTTTGGTTCATATTTTAAATCTTATTTTCTAATTTTGATAGTTTATTTAACTTATAGTATTTACGTTTTAATTATCGTATTTAGGATTTATTTTCTCGTATTCAGGATTTTTTTTAATTTGTTAATGTTGTGCTTTTTTAATTTAAAGTTATATGTATTTTTTATTTTATTTATTACTTTTTAATATTATTCTAAATATTAAATTAAATGTTATTTTATTTTCTCAATATAATTAAATAATTTAAATATAAAAAATGATATGATATTTAGGGTTAAGAATAGGATGTCAATGGGGTCAAACGGGATGGGGTTCCACCCCACCCCGAATATTTAGATTTTTCCCCGCCCATGCCTCCGATTTTTAGACTAGAAATTTTTTTTAGCTAAAATTCTATTTTGGGCTACAAGCTTATCTTTTTGGGTTATATATATAACTTTTGAATTCTCACATTTATAATTTGTCTATATGATTCAAAATAATATTTAAATTCAACCTTTTAGTTTACTATAAAACTATTATTTTTTTAATTAATAATAATAACTCAATTATTATTATTGGTTCCATTCTATTTTAACCACATAAAAATATGTGGAACACTTCACTATTCACATGCTTTATGACAAATACATGAACAACTCAATGAGTGAATTTTAAGAGTCTAGAATGAAAATCAACAAAAAATGTAGAATTTATCTCTTTTATGTCATGACGGTGGTTGATGACTATTGGGTGCTAGGAGGAATTTGTGTATGTTGGATGAAGTTGATGACTTTTGTTATAAAAAGGAATTTCCAAAAAGTTGCATTAATATCTTCCACGGTGCATTAATAATATCCACATTTTAAGAGATACCAAAAATTCAAATATAAAAATTTGAATTCTTATAAGAGAATATGCAATATATATATATATATATATATATATATATATATATATATATATATATATATATATATATATATATATATATATATATATATATATATATATATACTAGGCGAATTCCCGCGCGTTGAGCGGAAAGCAAAATTATGTAGTTTAGAAAAATATGAAATCTACAAATTTAAACGATAATTGAATGATAGTCCATAGTTTAGAAAAGAATTTTATTGTCACTCAAGTATCTTGAAAAATGCACTTTTAATGACAATAATATCGACATATATTAACGGTGTGTGTGGTACGATATATAGTAAAACCACACATCGCACGACATATGCGATATGGAAATTTGAAAAGCACAAATTGTTTCGTAAAAGTTGAAATTGCATTATGTGGTACGGTGCATATGGTTTTATGCACGTTGGAGAAGATTCAGAGCTCATATCGAAACCGACTTGCTATATTTAAAGCTAGACCTCTTTAAAATAAAAATAATTAAACTTTCAAATATAAATTTCTTTGAACTTTAATTATTTGGAAATGTTTCCAACAATAAAAATGATTAATGATTTATATAATTGTTTTAACTTTGAAGAAAACATTTATTTATAGATTAAGAAAGCTTCTTACGTTGGTTTATCATGACGATGTGGGATCAAACTTTTCTTCATAGTGTTCTACTTTGTGTCATTTTCTTATCCCATATCGTTTAAGAAACACAACTTATGAGAAATTAAACATCTATAAATAAAGAGACTAATACATTTCTCATCTCATACAACTTAAGAAACAAATTTCAAGGGGAAAGCAAACATCTATAAGTAGAGAGGCTAAACCATTTCTATAATATATTTGTTCTTTTGTGTTCTTGATTCTAACCGACTTAGGCATCGGTTAGAAGATAAATCATTAACATATTATTTCAGACGGTCTCCTTTATAAGAGATATTTAAAACATTCACAATTAAAAAAAACATGTGTATACATAGTGGTAAATCAAGAATTGTTTACACCGTTATCACTTTTTACAAAAACATATTATAAACTTTCAACCTAGTTGGATTTTTAAAAGTTTTAAGTACTTTTAACTTCACTTTCTAGAAATGTGATATTATATAATGTAAAGTTGAAATGTTAGATAGATGTGTGAATCGATGTGGGACAATGAAAAAATTCAAAATAATATGTTAAAAGATAAATCATTAACACATTGTTTTTGACGGTCTCCTTTATAAGAAATATTTAAAACATTCATAACTAAAAAAAAATATATGTGTATACATAGTGGTGAATCAATAATTATTTACATCGTTGCCACTTTTTACAAAATTATATTGAAACTTCCAACCTAGTTGGGTTTTTAAAAGTTTTAAGTAATTTTAACTTCATTTTTAAGTTTCAATACTTCTAAAATGTGAAACTAAAAACTATAATCCTTTAAAACTTTGCGATAAGACTTAAATGTCATATTATGATCCAGATTGATGGATAAACAAAGCACATGTGTGATATTATATAAGTGAAAGATGAATGGTC